>VYZW01045028.1:2739-15528 GCA_013401315.1 Balaeniceps rex | reverse complement strand
CCTGTCCCTTCTGAACAGCCTGTAGCCATCGATAGCCATTGATAGCATGCTTTTATTAAATACATTGACATATACTAGTTTACATATTTTCCAAATAATACCAAAATTTTATGCTAGATAAACCATTTTGGAATCTTTTTATTAAAAAGCTTCTCATAACTGACGTTAATAAAGCTTTAGAATTTCTGAAAACTGCACGTTTCCCCTCTGTAATTTTTAAGCATTTCTTATATCTGTCAAAACACCATATGGATACAAAAACATTTAAAGTAATATATTCATAGAAAAAGTTTATTTCACTTTTTTTTATCATAAATCAAAAACTTGGAAAATTACTTTAAGCTGCAGCATAGTAGTAAGAAAGGTGTCTTGATTATTAAAAAACTACCTTCTGCAGATGGTAGAAAATTATAGTGATTATATTTTCTCTTTTTTCTCTAGACATTAATTAGCTCATCTTTTATTTTGTTGTAAGATGTCTCACCACTATTGTTCCTTGCTTATTCATTACTTTAAAGTTTGACTTTTAGATTCATTCCTGCATTTTAAAAATACATTGAACATTAATAATGACAATAACAAGGAGGAAGTTATTGATCACAGAAACAAATAACATTTGTCTGAGACCAGCTTATATGCAGTCCTGTGTCTATGGCAAGAAGACCTGTTTTGGCAGGACGCTGGTTAGAGTGAAATAAATGGCAAAAATCACAGTTACTTCAGTGGGATCAAGTCTTTGCCTAAAGTAAAAAATACTTTTTACAGTATTTTTCAAGTCACACAAGATAAATTACCTTTAAAATAATTCATATTTAATGGAAGACTGCTAACAATTCTGTAAGGAATAAAAATGTTTTTTGATGAAATTCTAGAAGTTACCTGAATTAATGTTACAGAAAAGTAATGTTCTTACTAGCCATTTTCCAGCCAAGAAATCACTATAAGTGTGACATAAGTATCATCAGCAAATGATTTCTCTCACGTGCATGAAATTGCTTGAAATTTCACTGTTGTTCTATTCCTCATTTGGACAACTCTTCTCTGCCATTATGTATATGTTTTATAACATTGTTCTTGAAGTTCTAACATCAGAAAACAATACCTTCAAGGTCTTCTATACTAGTCTTGTCACATATTTACAGGTTATTGATTTTAGTTTTGGATATAGTTTGGACATATGCTACTGTTAAATTTGTCCCAGATCATTTGTAATACCTTGATTTTCTCCAGTGTGTTTATAATGAACTCAAAATAAATTCGTATGGCAATCTACTGCTTATATCCTTGTGAACTTATCATTACTTATTAATGTAAGAAACACCAGTGGATGACACTTTTAAAAGCAGACAGTACAGGAGTCTAATATCCACCTTTAGGTGTCATTCCATATATGGGAGCAGCTAACAGTTAAGAGAAGTTCACCACTTCTAAGAAAAATGAGAAGGATTTAATACTCTTCTTCCCTAAGAGTAAGAAATGAGTATGAGGCAGAATGCCCAATGAAATGTACTTCCCACTACTGGGCTGTGGTTAAAGGTGAGAATTCTTGCAAAGTGCTCAATCCCAGAGCAAAACTGGGATCACCAAATAGCTTTTATACTCAGTGCTGAGTGCTCATGTCTTAATTCATTAATTTGCAAACTAATCCTTGATTCTATCACCTTTGCTGCCAACATTTGAGCTGTTTGAGATTCTAGTTGAGCTAATTTCTCCTTCTTCACTGAAATTGGTTGCATACAACTTGACAGTTTGATCAGAGACCCAGTGATTTGTCGGGTAGAAATACCATGCCATTGGGCTGCATAAGCCCCAATGGGCATGTTAGACATAGCTTGGCAGTTCTCCATATTGAACATTACAATTTCTAAAGGATTGTATGTATATGTAAAGAAAATTATGTTTAGGAGAGCCAGCCTACAGCACCTTCCTACTTCTGGTTCGTCACTCCATTCAGATACTTCTGTCACTGCTTCTGCAACACAAAGCAATCTGTTGACAGCTGTATTCATGTTTCAAAGCCATAAAAAGTTAGAATAAACATAATGAATTCAGTATTGGGCAGGATAAATGTTGTGGTGCAAGAAGAACAGTAAAATTTAATGTAAAGTAGATTCTAAGATTTTGAGTTGAGAAAAAAAGGTGGTAACTGCACTGAAAAAAATCTGCAGTTACAGTAGAGCACCAAGTATTTCATTTGTTGATAATAGAAAACCTCTCCAGCCAGCCAGCCACTGAAATAACTTGTTGGGCACACATAAACCTGTCTGAAGCAGGCTATTTAAAACTGCATCTGCAATTCTTAGCCCAGAACAACTTGTTAGGTTTTCACTATTATACTATTTATATCCCTTTCTTCTAAAGAAGTTGGTACTTGAGACCACAGAGCAGAGCTCCTAGACTGAGTGTTGCACTGGAGAGGCAGCTCAGCTATAGGGACTGAGAGTGTCCAGATCCACAGCTTCCAGCAGTCCCACTGAAGAAAATGCAACTAATTGCAAAATGTGGGTCTGGATCTGAACTTCTAACTCAAGATATCATTTTGCATCCATTGTCATTATGAAACCTGCTCCACCATTACACATGCTTTTTCTGGGTCTACTTCTACTCCTTCCAATCTTCCCATTTTTTGATCTGACAGTGATCTTATTTTGACTAATTTTTGAGCAGCACAACTGCACTAGCTTCAGGGAAATTGAATTTGATTTACAGTGGTGGAGTTATATTAGAGTTAAACCATGATTTAGACATGATCGTTGTCAATGTTAGACTCATTTTGCAAAAAGCAGATTTTTTCCCCATTTGCTGTCTCTGTGGCAACAACATCCAATGACTTGCAGTGACAGCATGGTCAGGGGTGAGAGTTGTGATGAAAATGAAGCCATAAAAATATTCCTCTTAGCAACAAATTAAATCTGAAGTAGAGTCATATTACTATTTTCTCTCTGTACATCTATCTTTTCCATGCTATCTTTCCATCAGATTGTTAAAAATCCCTGGTTGCTATTTCTAAACCATGTGATGCGTGAGAAGTTTTTGCTTTGGCACTTTTAAGATTGGAGAGTGCTGATGCAGAGTTCTCAGGCTAATAAATTCAGGATTTAGCATTTACCTTGGCTCTTTAAGGCAATATTTTATTACTTCTCATAATTACAGGAAAGCCCTGAGGGGACCTTGGGTGATTATACTGTATAAATATGAATATTGATTCAGTCAGTCAATCAGCCAGGCATTATTTTATATAGTACATCTACCTTTCAGTGTTCATCTTTGGTCACTGTAGATAAATAATGCAAAAGGAATTAGAACCATAAATAAAGCTTCTGCACAGGAAAAATAGTTCTGACAGAAGATGTAGTACATAATAAATATGCATATGAGAGCAACTTATTAATAAGACAAGTAGTATTCTAGCTTCTGTAGTAGCGCTCTCAATCGTGTCATGAACCAGATGCCAACCACACGTTCCCTAGAGGCCAGCTATTAATTCCTTGGCTAAGCAGCAATATAAGCAACATTACTTTAAACACAGGCTGTTTCTCCTCTACTCTTTAACTATCCCACAGTGCTGAAATTGTGATGAAAAGAGATATGGAGCTCAGCCAGACAGTCATTGCAATCCAGTCAAGTGGATATAACTGCACGGAGACAGTTTTTTTCTTTTTATGCTTTTTATCAAATTAAGGTTAAATACACCTGGTTTCTTAAAATTCCTCCTTTCACTCCTGTAAGTATATGTACTTCAAAGTGACCTTCTTATTTGTAGATCCAGAGATTGGATAGGACACATGCTGCATGGTGTTAATCCAGAAAAAGATTAAAATGCACTCTTAACTTCGTGAGTAACCCCACTCTCATTGAATCAAACATTAAGCCTCAGCTTATTTTTGAGAGTGTTAGCTAAGTTTGAAGTGAAATATATGTAATAAGTGTTTTGCTAGATAAGATATAAAGTTTTTACATTTCCACTATTTCCTTGACAAATAATTGACACTAAAAAAAAAAAAACCCTGACAATGGAATATGTGAAATCTGGTTAAGTTCTGAATATTACACTAAATGTTGTTTAGTAAGAATAGAAGTTTACTGATATTTCAACTCTCAAAATAGCATTCCTATTTACCAACAGTATGCTGGGTCGACCCTAGGTGGCAGGTAAGCCCCCAACCCATCACTCACTCACCTCCCCCCACAGCAAGATGGAGGAGAGAATTGGAAGACCATAATTGAGTTAAAGACCGTTTAATAAGCACAGGAAAGGAGAAGAAAGAAAAGAAAGAAAAAGAAAAAAAAGTGATACAAAGGCACACTCCACCTCCCACAAGTAGACTGATGATCAGCCGGTCCCCAAGCAGTGCCTATCTACCCAAAACCCACCTCCCTTCCAGTTTTAGTGGTGCTAACGGTGTAATATGGTATGTAATATCCCTTTGGCCAGCTGGGGTCAACTGTCCCTGCTGTGCCCCTGCCCAGTCGCTTGCCCACCCCCAAGCTACTCACTGGTGGGGCAGAGTGAGAGACAGAGGAGGCATTGACACTGTGCAAGCATTGCACAGCTGAAATATATTATAATTATAAGCAATAGCCAAAACATTGGGGTTATCAACACCATTTTGGTAAGAGATGCAAAACACAGTACCATAAGGGCTGCTATGAAGAAAGTTAACTCTACCCCAGCCAGATCCAGAAGAGCAGTAATTCCAGAAAAAAAATATGCAATTCATAATACATTGAAATAAAAGAAATTTAAAAAATAGATTGTGATTGTTTACCCATCACAGCACTGTTCAATAATTTTGCAAGGAAAACAGTCTGTCAGAAAAAAAAAAATCAGAAAGTGTGAAGATGAGCCTGCACAAACACCTAGACTTTAATATCTTTCCACTGACTAAGATTGATGATGCAGCAGTTTTTTTCTATTCTTACTTCCCATGAATAGTACCTGTTCCACATATTGTTTATTTCAGCAGGAGTATTTGTAAAGATTTCCTCTTATAATCAAGGCAGCAGAATTTTTCCTACATGGGATCCAACCTGAGATCCAAAATCAGTTTTGAGAAATCATTTTTTCATCTGTGCCACAGTCTACCATGAACATCTGTGCCACAGTCTACCATTACCAACCTACAGCTCAGTGAGTGGCCTCTGCTAAGTTAATCAGATCTGATCAACGCTGTTACTTTTTAACAAACCACATAATACCTCCTCCAAATCAGATCTCAAGCACTCTAATAACATAACACTGTCTTGTTGCTCCTAATTTCCTATCTATTCAACTCATAAGCAAGGTTGTTTGTCAATGATGCTGATATACAACCCCTTGCTGATATTAAATTCTTTTAGAGAAATGTGAATTAATGCCTGACCATTTAGCTGTTATTCTGTTCGGTAAACATTTATGTGATTCTTAAATAACAGCTGAATGAATAATGGAGTTCATCTAGAAAAGAGTAATTTGCTAAATTATTTCAAAGTGGCATTTACCATAATTATATTAGTGAAAAGCACTTTATTGTATTACTTTTTTACTTTGTAATACAGTAGTATTTTTGTCAGTATATACTTTGACAGTATACTGAAATATAAACTACTCTTTGGAGAGGTCAATAACATTTCACTTTGTTCAGTTAAATTGATTTGATTTCTGATTTGACAGTTGCTTTCCACACCTTAACAACTAAGCATATCCAACTCTATCATAGCAGGCAGGCTTTTGAACTGACAGTCTAAGGAACAGAATGTAAATATCTTCATATTTTCCATTCAAAGTACAAGTATTGACAAGTACACAACTGCTGAGATGCAAGGATATTCCAGGAAACATGTAACAGAGCTTCAGTACCTAAATTAATTTGAATTCTTGTCAATTTATGTAACAATTTATATAATTTATACTTTATATAATATTTCATAAATAGGGGAATAATTCTGGGGACATTCCTGTTTACTTGCCAGAGCCGACCAACATGTTACTATTCTCAAAATCCCCAGAGCATCCAAGTGCAGTCTCAGGTATCCTTAAAAACAGCACTATTCCCTCTGAACACAATTTGTCTTAATTATCTTTGCTTTTGAAAACTGTCAGGTATATAACAAATGAATATAATTATTAGCATCATAACTTTGCAGGATGATTGAACACTGAATAATGTAGAAATATCATGTATGGGTCTCATTTAAGTCTCCATTTTTTAGATCCAGTCTGCCCAAGATCTATTTGCAAAGACTGTATAAACCATTTCCAGTCTTTTACAAACCTCTCTTTACTCATACATTGTTAGGGGGGAAATGTCAACATTTCTAATTGCTGTTTAGAAGCACAAAAGAATGGCAGGGGCGGGGGCGGGGGCAGAAATGCCACCATAGAAATCTTGGTACATACCTATCCTCCCAAATTCTGTCTGCTTTGGAAAAATAGGCTTTCAGACTGCCTCATCTCAGTTATTTAAAGTATATAGAGACTTCAGAAGTAATCAATATTTTTCTCCAAGTAAGGCCAGCGAAAGTTGAAGATGTTCAAAGATGCAGCCTAGCATTTTATAGGATGAAGCTGAAGGGCACCTCACTGTGTAGGAAGAAGGCAGGAATCCCTCTTGGAAATGGGTTACTGTAAACTGACTCCAAATAACACAACAAGCTTTGTCAGACCTCTCCACACTCTCTCTTTTACCTAAGATTCCTCACTCATAAGCTCTGGCAATTTGCAGGACCACCATCTCCTCCAGAGGAGAAGAGGCAACCTGAACCCCAAGACCTAGACAGCAACTTCCTCCTTCCAGAGCTCCAGCTAGGTCAACACCAGTGATGTGTCAGGACAACTTCTCTAGCTGGTGCTGGGATCATCCTGGTACGTCACCACACCATCACTGCACAGTGTCAAGCAGTCCCATGCTGTCTAAAGCAGAGTTTCTAGTGCCCTTTATATTCAACTTCATTGCCAAGTCACTATTAGTTGTTCCTGTTTGCTGGACTCCTGTTAAGAGACATGCACCCACACAGCCAGTCATCTGATACACACAAATCATGCATTAGTTAAAGTCTAAAGATGGAGACTGTCCCTAATCAAGAACCAGATAATCAGGAAACACCTAACAGAAGCCATTAGATGCAGATTCATCCCGAAGCAACTAAAAGCAGAAGTCTAAATCTACATGAAGCAAGAGCTAGTGGGCTGCAGCATGGAGCATGCCCCAAATCCTTGCAGAAAGGTCAGGAGTTCCTGGAGGAGAGACCCTTCTCTGCAGCCATCCTCAGTTTGGCACCTGCCTATCCTGCACAAAACGTCGAGCCTTCAGTGAGGGCCAAAACTGTGTGTGGGCTCCAGCAGGGCCCACAGTTCAGGAGAGGTGCCTGCAGTAGACTTTGGCGGCAAATAGCCTTGTGTAACTTGCCAGTCTTTCTCACAATTAGGCAGATCCAGGTTGAAGGCCACTTCCAAGATGGTCTCTCATGTTGACGGCAACACTGTGCCTTCTAGGCAGCCACTCCACCCCTACATGGAGAGGGCTGCCATCCTGCACCTGGCCTGGTGCTCACCTTGCTGTGCAAGCAATGCTGGCCCTGCTCCTCCCAGGCTTCCATGTGCTCAGGCTTTTGCAGCCAGACGCCAGGAGGGCTCTGCCCATCCCTTCTCCCATCTCCTTCCCCTCTCGTTCCTGGCCATCTCCTTTCCATCATCTCTGGAGCTGAGCTGGCTATGTGGCAAAGTGGCTACACGGCAAGTAAAACAGTCAGATTACTTTATCACTTTACTTAGTGAAGGAGGAGATGGGAAGACATGGCTGGTATCAGAAGGAAGACAACAGTGGAGGCAAAAGGACAATCATCGTGGGTTGTTAGATCTGTCTCATGGCATTGTACTTCTGAGTCTTCTGTCTTCCCTGTTATCCTAAGAGCATCTGCATTTTTCAACTCAGATCTGGCAAAAACTTTGCTAGTTTTTTATTATACCTGACATGGCTGTTGTGGGAACAGTATGTATGAAGTATGGAGGGTTAAACATTTGCCCCTTTTGCTCTGATCATGGTTACAGCCAAATTTATGTGTTCCATACAGAAAAAATAGTCAATACTTCACCACGAATTTGGGATGCACATCTAGGAATACATACCCAGGGCATTCCTCTGCAAGAGTTTATTCATGCTTCCTTGTTTCTGATACGTAAGAAGAAATTACACTGGAATTTGCCTTGTTCTAAGTTTGAGAGAGATTTATCTATGTGTGAATGAACAAATGAACAAAACAGGGTGATGTACTCTTTTCTAGTGAAAGTCCTGCTTTAAAAAAATGTGCTTAACAAATTTGTATACAACATTTATGTGTTACTCAATATTCGGTCATGGTGAATTATGATGAGAGTCATCTGTAAACACTCTTCAATGGCTACCAGAAACACTAGATTAAAGTGGTTTGACATAACAAAGTTTGTGTAAATACATAATTAAAGATCACTAGAGACTGCAAGAATGTATAAATCAGCTTTAGCAGGTAACTGGGACAATTATACCCTCAGCAAAAGATGAACTGAGAATATAACAGAAATTATTCAATGCTGTTTTTGTGGAGGGTGTTGGTATGTCAATTTATGATGAACAAAATATTTGAACAAAATACAACAAAGTTGCTCTCTTCAGCCTCCACAAAATTATGTACCTTAGATATTTGTTTCTTAACATCTCCCTTCTAGAGAACTGATTAATCCTGTAGCCACAGTCTCCACGCAGATCTAGTGATTTTGCTAGATTGGCACACATAGAGCTTCTAATTAGATTTCAGTACAACTAAAATCTTTATAACCATAAACATTTGATAGATGAACTCAGGAAAAGACATCACTCTCCATAAACAGAAACATGTCAATGACCTGTAGTTTAAGAGTTGATATTGCCTATCCAAAATAACTGACTCAGCACATTCCTTGCCAAGGAACAGACTAGTAGGTGGTTGTCCTGGTTTTGGCTGGGATAATTTTCTTCCTAGTAGCTGGCATGGTGCTGTGTTTTGGATTTAGTATGAGAACAATGCTGGTAACACACTGATGTTTTAGTTGTTGCTAAGTAGTGCTTACACTAGTCAAGGACTTTTTCAGCTTCCCATGCTCTGCCAGGTGGACAAGAAACTGAGAGGGGGCACAGCCAGGACAGTTGATCCAAACTGGCCAGAGGGGTATTCCATACCATAAGATGTCATGCTGAGTATATAAACTGGGGGCAGTTGGCCAGGGTGGCAGCAATCACTGCTCAAGGACTGGCTGGGCATCAGTAGGCGGGTGGTGAGTGGTTGCATCACTTGTTTATCCTGGTTTTTGTTCCTCTTTTTGTTTTCCTTTTCACCATTTTTTATTATTATTATTATATTTCAATTATTAAACTGTTATTATCTCAACCCACAAGTTTTCTTACTTTTGCCCTTCTGATTCTCTCCCCGCTCCCACCACGGGAGGAGGGTGAGCGAGCGTCTGTGTGGTGTGTAGTTGCCAGCTGGGGTTAAACCACGACAGTAGTGTTTATCTATCACCCATACTTTGGTGTTTGCATAAAGCAGTCACCATGATTTTAATTGACAAACACCACTTGTAAAACATCCAAGTTGTACTGATGTAGCAGTATCATCATAGCTGAAGAAGGAAAATCTGCCAAAATATAAATGCAGTTTTACAGTATGAAAGGTTTTCTGAGGCTTTCTGTTTCTCAGAACATACAGGGATAAAGCACTGCATTCATACTAGGGATCATAGTTGTAACTATTTGAGCAAAATAGCACATCCACGACTTTGATGATCACACCAATCTAAAATATATATATTACCTCAAGGATTAAAGACTTTTCCATTATTTTCATATGTAAATTAAATTTGGGTGCAAAATGTACTGTTCTGCAAGATGAAAGGAGACAACCTGGACTCATTTCTACAGAAATTTGAGTTGAATGCACTGGTTCCGCCAGCTGTTTACAAGAAATAAGGAAATTTGGTCCCAGTTACTTCTTTGTTTTCTTATTCTAAGTTAATGGTATTATTTTTAAAGGTAAAGTTAAAATGCAGTTTTGTTCTGAAAAGGAAATCTGTAAATATTGTTTTATTATGTTTCTCTAACTGCAAACTATTCTTTTATTCTTTCTAATCAACAGCAATAATATAGCCTATCTGGGATGCATTTTAAGGCAAAATAGGTGTGCTGCAATGTTTGTATGCTGCAGTTCTCATTCTGCAACTGAAAGTTAATAAATACTTAAGATGAAATACAAATTGATTTGCAGATCCACATCACTCCAGACCACGTTCCCATAGTTTTAACTCTGTATTTTTAGCAAACATTAAAAAAATCCTTATTTCTGTAAATAAAGAGACAGAGCTTGGAACACATAAATATAATAAGATAATATATAAGATAATAAAAACCACTGCTTTAGCGAGACTAAATTTAGAATAGAAATATACTTAAGTCTACTCAAAATGAAGCTAGTAATGATTTGTTCATATGTGGAGTTTCATTCAGTTACACAATTGCAGCTTCTTATTTGAGTCAGGTTTATTCAGCAGAGGGTCCTCTACAATGTCTAATGGCAATTAGGACTGCTGGAGGAAAAAAAGACCTGGGGATTGAGCATGAAACCATAAACAGAAATTGAAGCACCATGTAAAAACTTCAATGATGAAAACTTATAAATCCATATTTCAGTTGAAACAGCTTGTACTCTACACTTCTCCTTGGGATATACATCTAAATTCACACTTCAAATCAGTAAAGTGAACAAAAACCTGAAGTCGTATCTGAATTTCTAAGCTCGCAGTGTCAGAGCTTGGTGTGAGGTGCAGAGCAGCCTCTACCCTCTCCCAGGGGTTCGTGCTCACGGCCAGCCCTGGCAAGACACGGCGTGGCCTTGGGGCAGCCTGCTGGGAAAGAGCTGGGGGGAAAAACCTGTGAGGAACCTCTGCGAAGCCTCCCTGCCTTCATGCAGAAGACGCATTTCATCTCAGGCCCTCATTCTTTGCCTGCTTTTTCCCAGCCTCACGTCTTGCTGACCCCAACTCACTGGCTTGGCTTCCTGGCTTAGACTCGGACTTGCCTCTTGGCTGCGGCTGGTGTGGTGGTCACCAGTCCCTTGGCTGTCCCTGGTCATCATCCCAACCCCACACCTCTTCTTGGTGGAATGGTGGGCGCCTGAGCCCTTGCTGGTGTGGCATGGCATTGCCAGCCTCCTTGTCCTTGTGGAGCTGCCTGCTCTTTTGCTGCCTGATACCTGTATTCACAACAGATCTGGTCTTATATGCTCAAAAGCAGTTAGGTGTGGACTTTTTATTTATGACTGTTAAAGATATGACAAATTAGGATGAAATCCAAAATCACATGATGGAAATACGTGGGTTTAAATGTCAACATTAAATGCAGGCCTGTAGTCAACAGAAAAACTGTGTACAATTTCCACTGGTCCACACTTCCAGCATCTACAGTAATAAGAATCAAAAAGACCCTTGGGGCTCACAGAAGTTCAGCATGTTTGCTTAACTGTGTTTTTGCTGCCACTGTAATGAACTAAATGAGAATTCAAAACCCAAGACAGACACAGGACTTTCTCAAGCAAACTTTGGACCTTTTCTATGGCACTGTCAAACTTAACTATACCTTTAATTCAATAAAAGTTTTTCTTCATCCAGACTATTCTAGAACTCAAAATTTGCCAAAGTGTCAAATGATAATAAGCCAGAGTTAATGCACATACTTCATGTACTCTTGTTCAGCTTGTACCTTCACTTGTGGATGTGAGCTACCCAAAGTGGATAAGTAACTATTTTCAGAATCATGGTGTCAGAACTAGGTCAGGGTCCAGGATCTTGGAAGAAGAAATTAAACCCAGTAGCTTTGTAGGAAAAAAACAAATGTAATAAAGGTCAAATAATGCAAATGAGATGAATATCAGTCATAACTTCACAAAGATTTAACAGACCGTTGCAGCACAAAGTGTCAGTACAACTGTCACCCACGAAAATTCTTGTGACTGATTGGAAAAGAAGTTCATTTTTATCTCCTGTCATGAACTATTAAAGCATTATAATAAGCTATGTAAGTAGCAGAGAGACTGTTCAGCTTTATCAATTTTGACAGCTAACCCCAGTAAACATTTGCTTCCACTATAATTGGATGTTCTCATTACTTTGTTGTTTACACAGTTTTTTACCTTAATCAGCTTTCCTTGAGTTCTCCAAATGTCCCCCCTCTACTAAATATCAAATATATTACAGTATGTAGTCAGTATATAGCAAGAGTTCGCAGTGTTATGCCTAATTCAAACAGAAAGTTTTAACATGATTCAATAGTCAATAGAGCTTTTCTGTAGACCTCCTTAACTACAATGGGACCTGATGAGATGCATCCCAGAGTCCTGAGGGAGTTGGCTGATGTAGTTGCCAAGCCACTCTCCATGATATTTGAAAAGTCATGGCAGTCAGGTGAAGTCCCCCATGACTGGAAGAAGGGAAACATTGTGCCCATTTTTAAAAAGGGTAGAAAGGAGGACCCTGGGAACTACCGACCTGTCAGCCCACCTCTGTGCCTGGGAAGGTCATGGAACAGATCCTCCGAGAAGCAATGCTAAAGCACATGGAGGACAGGGAGGTGATTCGAGACAGCCAGCATGGCTTCACCGAGGGCAAGTCCTGCCTGACCAAACTAGTGGCTTTCTATGAGGGAGCAACTGTATCAGTGGACAAGGGAAAAGCAATGGATATCATCTATCTGAAATTCTGCAAAGTCTTCAACACAGTCCCTCACAACATCCTTCTCTCTAAATTGG
>VYZW01045027.1:7752-20651 GCA_013401315.1 Balaeniceps rex | reverse complement strand
GGCTGCGGCTCGGTCTGTGGCTCCGGCTGCGGCTCCGGCTCCGGCTCGCCCTCAGCAGGCGCCGCGCTGGGGCATTGTGCGCTGCCAGCGGAGCCGCTTCCACCGTTTATCTTGCTTGGATTCACCTTCAAGAGATTTCCGGACCCATCAACCAGCAGCCGCCGCAGACGGGGGAGTCTTTTACATCATTATCTCTGAGAGTAGGTTATTATGAAGAAGACTCGCCTGTTGGGACAGAGCTTTCTACCCAATCAGGTTAACGTTTTAATTAATAGGATTAAAACGGTAACAAACAATCCCAGGCGCTATCTGGCCCTGAGTCTGAATAGTTTCATTTCCCAGGTCTGAAGACAGGCAGCAGCTAGAGCTTTATAAGAGGCGCCTGCTCCATTATTCTCCCTGCCATCTGTATACACAGCTTAACGCATATGTTTGCAAGACGTTGTGTCCTGTTAGTAACCCAACAACTGCCTTTAGCTTGACATGTGTGGCGACTTTCACTCATCAATGAGCACACTAAAAGCCCTACTTAGATCGAAGGATGTTCTTTGCCTCCTTCAGCAAATTACAGCCCTGCACTGCAGAAAAGCCCGCTTCAACACTTCCCCTTCCGAGTGCTGCCAGCAGACTTCTGCTGACTTAGCCGTGGAGTCAGGAGTGACACCCTCTCCCCCCCACCCCAGCCCACCCACCCCCTGCATTTACATTAACTTATAGCCCCTTCCCACCCCCACCCGTCTTCCTGAAAAGCATCGCCTGGGAAAGACAGGAAAAAAAAAATTAAAAAGCTCGGACCAACCCGAACCGCCGTGCCCACTCCTGCCCACCGCCAAAGTCCACCTTGCTTCCCTGGGAGGCGGATGGTCCCCAGCCCCCTCTCCCCCCCCTCCTCCAGCAAACGGAGACCAAACTACGGGGAGGTTCCCCTCCTCCTCCCCTCCGCCGTTTTCAAGTAGCAGATTGCCGCTTTCGAGTGACTATCCCCCGTGTCCCTGTAAAAAATATAAAGCCCCATCCGTTACCTTGAAAACGAACCGATCTGGGGAGAAGGGAGGGCGGGGTGAGAAAGGGCAAAACGCACCAAACTTTTTTTTTTTTTTAATTGTGATCGACCAACTCTTTGCAGCTCGCTCCCTGCCTCCCTCCGGCGAGCCCGGCTGGGCGGGAGCACCCCGCTCCGCTCCCCAAAGGCCGGGCTGCCGCCGCCGGTGGCGGGGCGGGAGCCGCCCCGGTTACCCCGGGCGTATCGGCCCCCTGCGCTCCTCCCGGGGCTTATCCTCGGAGCCGGGCACACGCTCTTTCTGCGCTCTCCCAGCAGCTGAAGTGGCAACCCAAGGGCTGGTCTGAATTTTGTCCCACCGCTCCTCTAATGCTCGGGGCGAGCGGCTCGCTCTCGCTTTACTGTCAGCGCTCAGAGTATTTAGTGGCAGGTTTTCATTCTTATGACATCGGTAAAAACAATATTTCCCAACACTTCCAGTAAATCATTCTTATGTGGCAGAATTACTGAAGGCTATGAAATTTTTTGGTTTCTCTGGTTTCATTAAAAACCTTTTAATTGTGTCTTTCAGAGTTGGCCCCAGGTGTTGGACTCTTTTCATTACATTTTGCTCTAATGTGATGAAATTCTAATTCTCTCCTTACCATATGGTTAAATTTCCCCACTGAGAATTAGTTGAAAAAGGAGAAATAATCTATTAATCTCTGTAATAGATTCACAAATGAGGTTTGCCACAGAACCTGTTTTTGAATGGTAATATCAGAACAGTTGGGTGCCTTGTTTCAGGAAAGAAAGGACCAGGCGACAACAGAAAACGTTTGAATTTTCACCTGGAAAGAATGAAAAGAAGCCAAGCCGCAGATTTCAAAGTAATTGACTGAGATTTCATCTAGCGAGGACATGACTACAATACAGACCTTCCTCACCTCGTGTCTCCGGATCAGAGGCGAACATACAAGCCGAGCCCTCCGAGGAGACGGGGGGGTGTCGCCCCCCGCCCCCCCCAGCCCCGTTTGGCTGCCGGGCTTGTCCCTGGTCGCCGTCCAAGCGCACAGTCACCCAGCGCCTCGCTCCCCTCCCCCTTTTCAAGGGATGCCACCGTTAACCTCTATCATTATTAATCCAAAGGCATTTTAGGTTTATTTTTTTCCAATTAGCAACTTCGTCTTCCCTGGGATCATAAACAAAGGGCTTTATAATCACAAGAGGGGGTATGCCTTTTTTATTAGTATTATTTAACCTGTTTAATACCCAACTTGTAAAACTCATGTGGTCACTTAAGGATGACGGATACTGTTACTATAGTTGGATGGTCAGGGGGAACATTTCATCCCTCGCAGCTTATTTCTTCGAAGACGGAGATCTCCGGCTCGATCTCCCCCGCTGCTCCGTGGGTTCACTAGCGCTACCCTCCCTTCTTTTTTGGGGGACGGCGTAAGCTCCCGCTCCGCCGGCGCGGGGCCGGTTGCCCGGAAGGGCGGCGGGCGCTGCCGGGCCACGCCGTCGGGTCGGGGGAACGGGGGCATCGCGGCCACCTCCAGGAGGTCCCGGCCGCCTCCTCTTGTCCTTGGCTGCATCCGCTCAGATTTGCGCTCTGCCTCTGAAATTTCTCCCTCTTCGTCTAAGCTTTCTGCTCGCCCCTGCCCGCCCCGCAGCCTGCCTGCTGCTGATCTGTCTGCGGGTCTCTCTGTGCGCCTCTCCCCGCTTCTACCCGTCCGTTCATCCACCTCGCTTTTTCTTTTCCTTTTCTTCATCCTTTCCTTTCCCTTTCTTTCTGGGTCTGCCCCCTGCTCTTGAAACATCGATGTATCCCAGTCATCCTGCCGATGCGTTCATCTGTAACTTGCTGTGCTTTAATGATGCCAACTTCTACCAAACTTTAGCTTGGGAGTGTTGGCAGAGGGAAGTGGAGGAGACAAGAAGAGAGCCCCTCTCGCCTCCCCCGGACCCGCCCGTTGCGATCTGTCTCTCCCTCCCGAAGAAGTGGCTGTTTAATAGTCTCCGGGAACTTTAGTTTGGAAGCAGGCAGAAGAATTTATAGAAGCTTTAAATGCGGGGCTTATAAAAATACCGAGGAATGGTCTTTGAGGTTTATGCACTCGTAAACTTTTGCTGATTGCTTCTGGGAAGTTGTCAGGCATGTAACACTGCGTTTATCTTACAGCGCAATGAAAACACATCTGCCCAGCGTCTCGTTACCTGGTTTAATTGTACCGCAGCCCTCTGCCACCGGCTCTGCTCCACTTGGGTCATTATTTTGGGAAACGAGCAGCCCGGAGCCGAGCTGCAGAACGGGCTGCGCCGGCCGCTCTGGAGCATCACCCAGCCTGCACTGTGAACGGCCGGGCATGGGCCGTCCCGGGATGGGGGGAGGCAGGGCCAGGGGGTGCAAGGAGGCTGGAGGCTCCCAGAATACAGGTGAGAGCGGGCAGCACAGCGACTGCTAATTTTCCATGGCGTCTTCTGCAAGATCTCCTCGAGAGTCATTTTGTTCTGCTCCCCACCTGGGAGAGAAGTTAAAAATCCCTTCCCTCTCCTCAGGGCTGGCCTTCCCGTTTGCTGAAAAGCCTCCAGGAGGTAGGACGCTTTCCAAATTCTCTCTAAAGGCGCCCAGGAGCTGAATGCTGGCGAGGCAGATTTTAGGCAGATGAAGGCAGCCTCTCTCTGCCTGCTCTGGGCAGAGGCACGGCGTGCCCGTTACGGCGGGACGGTCCCCACAGCAAGCCGAGGGCTTGGGATCACCCCCAAGTCCCCCGTCCTTCTTCCAGCGGCTCAGCCCCGAGTCCCTCCTGCCTCTGGCACGCCGAGCCTGGGAGAGAGAAGAGCCGGGCGCCGAGCTCCCCATTGCAGCCGGGGCAGCTCCAGCTGCAGGGTCTGCCCCGCTTTTCCAGCGCTAAGTCAGCTGCCGGAGAGCGCTTTCGTTCGGGGCAGCTCCTTATGGGTTGTCTTCACTCTTAGGCAAACTTTATTTAAGTTCAGGGTGAAGAAAAGACAATGACACCCCAAGAAAAAGACAGAAAGAAAATGACAGCCTAATTGTATTCGCTCCTAGTGCAAACCTCCTCAGAGGTGTCTGTCCAGAGGCAGCCCGGCGATGCCGGTGAATTCCCAGCCTGGGAAGTGTTTCCAGCAGCAGACAGGGGCCCGGCAGCCCACCGGGGTCGTGTGTAGGGGAGGAGAAAGGGGCGATGCTCTCAGCCCCCGGTACACGCGGCGCAGCATCCCGCTTTCTGGGGCCAGGGGTGTCGGGGAGAGGGCAGGGGGGTGAGCGGTGGCGGGTGCGTGCTTGCAGCCGGGCTTGGAGGATATCTGTGTGGCGAGGGGCTGCGAAACGGAGGAAAGCATTCCCCCCCATCCCCGGTCCTTTGCAGGAAGAGAAAAACTGCATTGATGGACTTGACCCGGCAGCGCAGCAGAGGCATCTAGGGGTGAGGGATGCCACCCACAGACGGGCGTCCCTGCACCTCGGAAGGGGACCGCTGAAGATGGAAAAAGTCTGGAGGGCTGCAGAGGGGTCAACTACACCTGAGGGTCCCCGTTGAGACCCACCGGGTGGCCGGGAGGTCCTTTCCGGGCTCGGCGGGGACGTGCGGTGGTGGCCGCGCTTCCCCGCCGAGCCCGGAGGGGACCTCCCGGCCACCCGGCCCCAACCCAGGCCCCGGTCGCTGAGCTCCCGATCCAAAATCCACAGCACCATCTCCTGGACAGTGGGAGAAATGCATGGCCCGCCTCGGAGGCGGCAGAGTTGATATCGGAGGTGGAAGAAAGGACTGACGTGGGGCTGGTGACATAGAAAATTACATGGAAATGTAAAAAAAAATGACACGGAAATGTAACTAATAATGTAAATAATAACTCTGCAGCGTGCTTTGCCATGGGGAACAAAATAGTTATTCCTCTGGTCTCCCTTTTGAAGCTGAAGCCTATGGGCTTGGACAGGAGTCAAGGTGCTCTCAGGAGGTATTATGTATTCATTTACATAGACATACACACCAAGAAATGTATATACTTGAAATAGATTATGACTGGAAGAGCCTGATGGTATCCCAGTTTCAGGGACAACACCGGGTGTACACGCAGCGACAAACCCACTGAGGCACTACACTGATATTTGTGGAGAAAGACTGGAAGACCCTACCACAATTCAGTGTGGTCTGTTTTGGTTTTGGGAAATTTGAGATATTTCTTTCTTGTTTGTTTGCTCTTTTTCTCCCTCCCTCCTTCCTTCTCTCTGTCCCCTGCCCTTTTTTTCACTCCCTCTCCCTCTTTTCTCTCCTTCTTTTCTTTCCTTTCCCCTGAGAAGCCCCTTTAGGCCCTCCAAGCCATTCCCCTCCTCATGCACATGGTTACCCATGTGTGTGCATTTCTGCTTTGGCCAAACCAGGGTTACTGGTGTAGCTCCCCTTAGCAAACCATTCCCTGGGTCAACAGAGCTACCTGTTATGCTTATTTATCTGCTTCAGCCTGAATTCTGCCTCACACAGCTCTGTCTAACTAATGCTCCCCTCTTGTTTCCAGCTCTCATTCTCTCTACTCCTTTCAAAGACCCCCCCAACAAATGTCTGGGTGGGTCTCAGCAGTAGCAGAGGCCAGAGCTCTGGACATGTACAGTTAATATTTACTCCCTGCCCAACTTTCACTCTCACACCTGACCCTATTTTGTTTATATTGGAAACTTTCCACTGTAAGGAACGTGGCACTGAGTTTACTCTTCCCACCCTTGTGTGGCCAGGCTATAGATGTTTATTTTCAGTTAATATTTCATTGCCAAACAGTTTCTATAGGCATTTCCTTTTCCTTCCATGCTTCTTGAACTCCTTCCAGTTCACCTTTATTGGTACTGAAGGTACTTAAATCTGAAAGCAGTAGTCGAGGTGCTATCTCATCAGGATTGTATACTGAGAGAGACATCTATCACTTGCTGGGTACATGACACGATGCCTCTGTGTTAGAAGCCCCCAAATTACATTGGATTTTTTTTTTTTTTTGGTCACACTGCTAGATCCTATTGAATTTACTGAAGCCCATACATCCAAATCTATATGTTAGTAGGCACGTATATTACACCTACTGTATTCCCTTCAGTCACCACTTTACAATTATAGGAAGAAAAAAATGCTTGCGTGTGCCTCTCTTCCATTCTTTATAAATCCATGCTGTTTATTGATTGTGGATCCATTCTCCCCTAAGTGCTTAGGATTTTTACCTTTTAATATTTTTTCCTCTATGTTACTGCAGACTGAAGTTAGGCTTACCAGATGGTAGATGACAGCTTCACTCTTTCTATTCCTCTTCCCCTGCCATTTTTAAAGACCAGTGACATGCTCCCCTTTCTTTTCAGATCTCTTAGAGCCCACCAGTTCTCCAGGAACACTTTGAAATAATTGTCAGTAGTTTGGATAAGTTCATTAGCTAATTCCCTTTCCTCCCCATGCTGCACATCACAGGGATATGCTCAGTTTCACATCCTTAGTTTTCTCCCCCTCAACCTTCCTTATGACCTTCTCTCAACAATCCTAACTACAAGGTTGTTTTTCATAATTGTACTTTATTTTTCATAAAAAATGCAATTCAATACTTTTTCTAATTTAGAATCCTCACTCCTTTTGTTCCCTTCTTTGTAGAATAACAAACCTCTTATTCGTAGCAATTCCCTTTTTCCCCTTGTAATTAAAAGATTATCTAGAATCTATACACATCTAAGTAGTTGCTACATTGAAAAATGGAGGCACTATCACTAGCGATGCTGTTATAGTCTATAAATAAGGCAATTTTATATGTTTAATAACTTATCATGGGCATAAAATACAAAAATGTGTTGAAATACAGTTCAGTAAGAGTCAAATTCCATATATTTAACAGTGAAAAATAATTCTGTTCTCAAACTCTTCCTATATTTCAACTATTTTTGAATTAAAGTATAAACTCATTTCCCATTACATCCCTTCAGCTGCCAGTAACAAGAAAGAACAAAGAATTTCCTTCCTGGATTACTTTGCTAAATTCATACTTTAATCTTTTGGTAGACGATGTTTTTCAAACACACTCAGATGTCTGATTGTCAGCTTTATGTCTCAGCAAGTATTCCCAGCAATTCAGATACAGTAAAGTATCTACCTCTAGCAAGTCTCCATGTACTATATAACTTTTATAGTCATTATAAAAAGTAATTTATTGAAAAAACTTAAACCTTTTCCAGCTCAACTGACTTTTGATTTAAAGGTGTGTGCTCTTGGTTATGGTAATCAGGTGTGGTAGGTGCTTTTTTCAGAATTAGGTTTGCTGTTTATGTCACGAAGTTTAGAAGCTCTGAGAGTAACATCCTCTAAAGCATAGCGTGTTCACAGAAACAGAGATATCAGCTCATGTTTCACTGTTACGGTGCCTGGAATTGCACATAATACAAGGTAGGAGAACTTCTCCCTTTTTTAGATGACATTTTTTCTCCTGGGTATTATTTCTATTTCCCTCCACTGGAGTACAATACCATGATTCTGGCCACAGGCTGGGTCTGGGGAAATGGCATTTAACAAAAAAGGGGAAGCGACATAGCTTATTGGTATTCAACTGTTTCTTTCTTTCTTTCTTCCTTTCTTTCTTTCTTGCTTGCTTGCTTCATATACCATATGGCCTTGCTTCATTTTAAAAGTGACAGGACCCTTTAATGACAGCAGAGATCATGACCAGGACTAAAGCTCCTTGTAACAGTGCCTAGCTCTGATTAGTGCTGTGACACTTGCTCACAAGATTTTTGAGGTAAACCATTGCAATGGGATTTGAACTTGCTTTTCAATCCAGAGAGGACGATGCTGCCAGCTATGGTCCCAGTCCTGTTGTTGATTCTGCACGGGAATAGGCCTGCTGGTGCAAACTAAAGGACTTCACCTCACTGCAGCCACAAAGGCAAGGGAAGGAAAAGGAAGGAGGCATGAGCAGGTGAGACAGGGACCCTACTGTGCTCCTGAGAGGTTCAGCTGCTGAGATCTGACATCCGGAGGTGCCTACAGAAGCCTTGGTGTTGCTCTGCATTGTGCTGGTAGCTCAGTTAGTCCTTTGTTCAAACCCAGAATTAGCACACCCACTGCTGGAGCTCAGCCAGAAACCAAGGTGGGTAAGGACAGAGGCCAAATGCTATCCATGGAGGAAAAAACCCATACAGTTCAGTTTTGTGAGGAACTTTGGCTTTCAGAGTGTTTTGCAACACAGCCTCAGTTACCAAGAACAGTCCAGGTATGACAAAGCTTATACACAACTTCCTTTCTGAGGGTAAGACTGAGTGACCAGAGAATGCTTGAGGGCTAACAAAAGCTTTTAGCTTCCTTAGTCCCGTCTTAGGCTGTCACAGACACTTACCAATGTTTCCTTTGCAGAGTTATTTGATTATTCCAGGAGAGGACTGCTGGAGGCAAGGGGCTCCATGCACCTGCGGGCTGAATCCACCAAGGTGACAGTCATCTTTGAAGAGGCAAGTTTGCACAGAGATCTGAACATATTTCAAACTGATTTACTTCATTATCGTCCCATTTCTCTCACTGGCCATTCACTTGGACAACAGCTTGATTTATTTGTGTTTAAATGGGCATGAAAACAAACAGTGTGGCTTGAGGCAAGGCTAGGTGCGTCTGATCTGCAAAACATGTAAGATTGCATCAGGGGACTTGTGAGCTGAGGCACTGTCAGGGAAAGGGCATAGGCAGCTTTTTCACACCCCTGGCCCTATACACATCTACATACAGCATCAGACCATGTTAACACAGGAAAGAAGTAGTGGTTGGTTACCTACTTGTCCATAACCCTGAATCAAGAGCTTAGTGAAGAATGACATGCAGTTTTTCTGAGAGGTGAGTTCACTGAGGTCAACTTTATACTAGTCTGATCGGCCATCGGACTTGGAGGGATGTTTGCTTGAACTGTCAAAGGTTCCCTGAGACACATTTTTTAGACTTCCCAAACAGGGCATGAGGTTTTCCCTGCCTCCCTCTCTTAACTGTGGCCATAGGAAACTATGCAGGAATTTCCCAGCGTAAAGGCAGGATGATGGGAGATGGAGGCTCCAAGACTGATGTTGGCTCTGATAAATCCAAGTCACCCTGGAGACACATGTTCCATGTCCCATGGTACACATCAGATTTGACCTTTTGGCATTGGGGCATCTAGCTGCTTGGTCCATGTTTTGCTTTTCTAAATTTGGCCTCCCTTCTTTGTACCATACCATATGATTTTTTTCAGGATTCCTCCACTGCTTAGGGTAGGTTCTCTGTAGTGCTCACCTGAAGTAAAAAAAAAAACCCCACAAACCAAAACAACCCCACCCAGAGGTAAAACAAAGACTCAAATGCTTTCAGCAGTGATGATTATTCCTGCCTATCAGATGAAGCCCACGGTGCAGAGGAGTGTGGTTTCAGCATGCTTACTAACCTGCTCATGCATGGGATGAATCTGGACCCAAGTGCTCACACATCACAAGATTTGGGCACCATTTTTAGTGATAACTTCAGAATTATGCCGGCAGTGTGAGACCAGGCACAGTGAGAAGCATGGAGCCTGCAACACATTGTTATTGTATTCACGCTGTTGATTCTGATTCTCTGATAAAGTTAATTGACTGAGTCAGGGCAAATTTGCTCCACACCTGCTCTGGACAGAGCAAGCTCAACCAGCTCTAATCAATCACTCCCACCAGGAAACTGGCACAAATGGTTCTTGTTCAGCTGGTGCCAGCGGCTGATCTCGGTGGCACTAGTGCAATCCCAGGGTAAGACTGTGGCATGTGCAAATCGCCCCAGGGGAACCACATCAGAATCTGTCCTTAAGCCACTTTATTTTTTTACCCTTAAAATAGTACGTTCCCTGTGCCTTTCTAACAAGCTTTGCTGGTCTCAATGCCATTCAGTTAATGTTCTGGCAGCATTTCCTTCAGAAAAAGTGTACTTTATTGCATTTGCGACCTGTCCATTATCAAATTGGTTCTAGGATGGACCAAGGGAGGATCTTTCCCTCTGGTGCCCACACTCAAATTCCTCATCCAAGGGCCTTCAGCAAGGAGGGATGGCTGTACTTTGCTCTGTGAGGGGCACATGGGCCAGAAGTCTGAGAAACTGTGCCCTGCATTTCCTGGATTTACTCATCAAGAGATTCACCCCAGTTAGGGCATGTTTAGAAATGGCTATTAGACGCACCCAGAACCTGCCTCATCCTTTGTTTCTGAATATTTCTGAGCCTTTTTACCTGTTTTGCTCTGCCCGGCACACAAAGCACTCCATCCAAAATCTGTGCCTCTTCCTAGAAAGAACCTGTATCTAAAGGCTCTGGCATGAGCCCATGGGAGCCTGCAGCTCTCCTGCACAGCGGCTCCCAGAGCAGTATGTGAAGCAGTTGGACCCAAGCTCTGAGAGGAGCAGAGCTCTGAGGCCCCTACAGCGGGTTACAACACAGGATACAGCAGCTACAGCAAACCCAGGACCTTGAATCAGACAGAATACTGGTTAAAACCCTCAGCAGAGCTGAAACTCTTCCCAAGGCAGCTGCAGAAGGTTAAACTCTGTGCCTGCAGACGGTGGGTAGCTGAAGAAGGGAAGATAGACAGCAGCAAGCCTTATAAATTACAGTGCTTGCTTTTGAATCACTTAAAAGTTTTAGTGGTTTTTAGTTAGCAGAGAGAAGAACCTGACTAGGACCCTTCCTTTGGGGTTAAGTCAGACCACACCACAAACAGGACAGCAGAGAGATGGACATCATGTTCGAAGATATTTTGACAAAGAGAACGGCAGCAGCAATAGCAGCTGCAGAAATCCTATGGGGTAATGGGCACCTGCTTAGCAGGAGACAAATGGACTGCAAAGGTAGCAACATAAGGATAAATCATAGGGAAAGACCATGTACACATTTGGATCCTGTCAGCTACTTTCACATGATGTGGCTACAGACCCTCATCCTATGCTAAATGTGGGTTTGGGTAAATTACTCCCTATGCATCGTGGGATCAGAAGCTTTAACCAGGGGCAACTGCACACTCAAGGAGTTATTGTGGTTTGTGCTCTGCCTCATGATAACTTGCTTGTGTGTCCAGAAGCTCAATCAGAAAGCAAGAGGAACATTTAAGACTTTAAACTGGACAGTAACAAACAAACCAAGGCATGGGCAGAAACAGTGCTAGCAGCCCTACTGTCCTCACCCCAGCTTTGATGGGCACAGTAGTGGTGTGCTTCTCCCTATGCTGGGCTCTGAAGGCATGAGAAGGAGTTCAGTTATCCCAGTGAATTTAATTCCTTGAACATCTGGTCTCCGTCTGCTACAGAAAAGATGGTAGGCCAGATGGGAACATCCTAGTGGCTGCAGCCAGCCTGGAGGGCACCTACTGCATCGTGCTCGAAGATATTTTGAAAATGATAGATCACAGGATCTGAAGAGCTTTCACATAAAAGACCTAACGTTATTGTAAAGTTAAATAAGACACATTTTTTTTTCTTTTGTAAGGGAAAGATGTTGATATAGTAAGAGGCAAAAGTAAAAGATATATTCGCTATAGATTCATCAGGTAGACCATGCTTCTAGGCAAAGGAAAATAAAAGGCAGAGAGTGAGCCAGAGTATGGGCTGTGCACACTGTTTAGTTGCTAGTACATACCCTGCCTCTGCCTTTTACCGTTCCAGCTGGCCATTTCCAAAATAGAGTTTGGGAAGAGATAGGCAGGAATAGTGAGCCTCTGTGAACCTCATGAAGTTCCACAAAGCCAAGTCCAAGGTCCTGCACCTGGGTCAGGGCAATCCCCAGTACCAGTACAGACTGGGGATGAATGGATTGAAAGCAGCCCTGGGGAGAGGACTTGGGGATCCTGGTGGATGAAGAATTGGACATCAACCAGCAATGGACACTTGCAGCCCAGAAAACCAATTGTATCCTGGGCTGCATCAAAAGAAGCGTGGCCAGCAGGTCAAGGGAGGTGATTCTGCCCCTCTACTCCACTCTGGTGAGAACCCACCTGGAGTATTGCGTCCAGCTCTAAGGTCCCCAGCACAAGAAAGACATAGACCTGTTAGAGCAGGTCCAGAGGAGGGCCATGAAAATGACCAGAGGGTTGGAACACCTCTCCTATGAAGAAAGGCTGAGAGAGTTGGGGTTGTTTAGCCTGGAGAAGAGAAGGCTCCAGGGATACTTTATTGCAGCCTTTCAGTACTTAATGGGGGCTTATAAGAAAGATGGAGAAAGACTTTTTACCAAGGCCTGTAGTGATAAGACAAGGGGTAACAGTTTTAAACTGAAGGGGGTGGATTTAGACTAGATATAAGTAAGAATTTTTTTGTGATGAGGGTGGTGAGACACTGGAACAGGTTGCACATAGAAGCTGTGGATGCCGCAGCATTGGAATTGTTCAAGGTCAGGTTGGACGGGGCTTTGAGCGACCTGATCTAGCAAAAGGTGTCCCTGTCCATGGCAGGGAGGGTTGAATTAGATGATCTTTAAAGCTCCCTTTTGACCCAAACTTTTCTGTGATTCTAAGAGTCTAAAGAAGTTCATGCCAGGTCATGCCCAAAGGGCAATACAGACTGTACCAGGTTTGGCTCCTTCCGTGCTACATAGTCCTCTCAGACCATCATGGAAGACTTTGTGTTTCCAGATGCCCAGTCTGTCAGCATGCTCTGTTTTTTCTTAGTCTGATGGTGCACATGCTGTGTGGGCGCCTATTTCACATCTCTCATATTATTTTAGGTATTGTAAACTGACAAAAGAAACACAAACTAATAATGACATCTTAGTGCCACCAGGGGCTTGAGGAGACACAGGCCAAATGCTCTGGGCTCTGGGTGAAGCCAGTCTACTGAAGAGAGGTCTGGGCTTAGTGATGTGGGTATCCATCAGTCTGTGCCACTTCGCCTTGGGGACTAGGGAGTGCTCCCCA